>CM077638.1:3890000-3910000 GCA_039660915.1 Euphorbia tirucalli
TGAAGATACAAGATCCCGCGTGCAATGCCAATGATGATGTTTAATCGTTTCTCCCAATCCATCAATGATCTTCTCTTCTCATCTTATACAAGAAACAGAAAAAAAAAATGATTTGCATTCATATTTAGACAACTAATGTCATCAAACTGAACAAGGAATGTGATCAAGAACAGACTTACCGAAAAGAAATGAGTCGAGACTTTTGTTTGGCAAGTATTCGTATATTAGTATCTGCTCTTTTCTCTCAATGCAGCAGCCTAAGAGTTTTACAAGGTTCTTGTGTTGAAGCTTTGCAATCAACATGACTTCATTTGTGAATTCTTTTATTCCTTGCCTCGACCTCTGTGACATTCTTTTTACAGCGATTTCGAGTCCGTTAGATAGCAGACCCTGAAATTATGTTGCAACATTAAGTTTACTACCTTCTTCTGTCGAAAAAATGAGATAATTTGAAGGCCAAATACCTTATAAACAGTACCGAAACCGCCCTGTCCGATTTTGTTAGCTAAAGAGAAATTGTTAGTGGCAGCAAGTATGGTGCTAAAATTGAAAAATACCAAATCTGGATGATTGCTATTTTCCCCCTCAGTGGCGAATATTATATCTTCGATGCGATCTGACCCATTTGTAGGATCGAATATCCGTCTTTTCCTTTTGTTCTTTCTTGTTGTCCTTTAAGAAAACAGAACATTTGTATCTTGTAAACTTTGATTGCTTTATTGAAGGCAAGAAAATGGTAAAAATGTGATCCTGCAGTTTAATTTACGAAACTTAAACCGAAATTTGCTGAATCAATACTGATAAAAGAACCACGAGAATGTTCATGTGTCTCACCCTTTCTTCCTTTTGTTCTTAAGCCAACAATAGATCATTGTGATGATTACAATCCATGCTGATGCAACAGGAACTATCAATGGTATTATCTTCAGTTTATTCGATCTTTTCGCACTTCCTGTACCAGCAGAAAATAGAACATGTAAGAAACAATGTCAAAAATGATTCGGGTTTTTTTGGTTTTTTTTTGTCTTTGAGTAAAAATCAACATACCTAATTCAAGAGCGTCAGCACGAACATAGATATTGTAGCCCAAGTTGTCTGTGTAAGTTCTGGTGTCAATCAAGTCTCCATAACATGTTAAACAACGAGTTTCGTTTCCAGCAATGTCTATGCTGCAGTATGCTGAACAAGAACGGTTGCTCTTACATTCTTGTTCACAGTCCAAATGGCTCTTGCTCGTGTCGATCCAAACTGCTTCTGATGTATCAGGAAGCTTAACTTTTTCCACTTTTAAAAACCCGTCTCCATGCCTACAAAGCAAGGATGAATCCGGTCGCTTCCTGATACATCCACCTCTCTTATCACCTAAATCCCAATCCCTCAACGATTTCGGTTCGTGACCAGGTAAGCAAGTGCACTCCAATCTATTGACTGCGTTGGAATCACACTGGCCATTAGCACCACATCTTCCATGAAAGTCGCAACGATCCGTAGGCAATGTCAAGTACAACTTCCACCCCCTATCGCCTTCGTGCCATATTTGCCACCGGAGGAATCCTGACTCATCAAGAACTACCCAAGTGATAGGAGAACCATTGTGCAAGAAAAAGCTTTGGTATATCTCTTCACCCAAGTTAACAAAGTTGTAATTGTACAAGTCCGAAAACGATTTCCAGGGCTAAGGCGCGGTTCGCCAATAGTGTTGTGTACCGTTGTAGAGATAGAACTGCGGGGAGCCTCTTGGGTTGAGCCTGTACGTGTAGTTCCCGACTCCAGGGTCATTTTCTGATCTCCATGATGACAAGTACGAATTTTGACCCGTTTTTCTGTTCAAGCCAAACTTCATTTCCGGTAACAAGGTGTTCGTTGGATGTTCGAAGCTTTGCCATAGTATTCGATTGTTCCTTCCTATCAGCATCAAATTCCCCGAATTCGAAAGCTTAGCCATCATTGTATCAGCTGCCTCCATCTAAACATTCGTCGACCAAACCGGATTGTTGCTGCTGCTGTAAAGAACAAGATTCCCAAATTGTTGATCAATGCTGAAAATTCCTGAAGATCCTTTGACAGGATTGTTCCTATTTGCTACCCATACAACAGTCTGCACTGGAACTTTATGGAACCAAATTCCAAGATATCTAGAACTCGGGCTTCCCGGGCTAAAGAATCCCAAAGCGAAATTCTCCCTTTCTGAGATCAAAAGGTCTCCATCTTTAAGTGTTTGATTAATGGTTATGGTGTTTCTGGAAGTAGAAAAGGTGAATTGGAGAAACAGAAGCAATGAAAATAGCAATCTGGGCTCCATTGTTCTACCCATGTTCTTTTTATTATTATTATTATTTTTTTGTCTGTTTGCTGAAAAATAATAACTTAATTTTCGAAAAGAACTTCTGGTATTTTCTTTAGCTGCTTGTAGGGTTGATAGTTTTTCTATAAATCAGTAGAACTTTCCTTTCCTAGATATTAAAAAAAACAAAAAAAAAAATCCTAGAATATAGGTTAATATATATATTTCCCCTCTCTACATATACAAATTCTTTTTTTAGAAATTTTCTCCCATGAAGCTCTAGTTTTTCTTTACTTGAAACTACCTTTTTTTAGTTTTCTACTTATTATATGGACCTCTGAACTTCACAAAATTTGGTTCATTCATTTTCGAGTTTGTGGTATATCTCATCGTCATTAACAAAGTCACACACAGGTATACCTTTGAAAAACCTTTCCATGGCCATGAGGCAGATCGCCAATAATGTTCTGCACCGTTGTTAATGAAAAATTGTGGCGAGCCATTTGGTTTGACTCCGTATGAATAGTTTCCAGTTCCTGGGTCACTATCTGATCTCCAAGATGTCAAGAACGTGTTTCGACCTTTTTTTTATTCAGCCCAACTTTCATTCCTAGCAACAAAGTGTTTGTTGGATGTTCGAAGCTTTGCCACACTAATCGATTATTCCTTCCTACAAAGATCATGTTCCCAGAATTCAAGAGCTTAACCTCCCATGTATCACCTGCCTCCATTGAAACATTTGTGGACCAAACTGGGTCATTGTTGCTGTAGAGAACAAGATTTCCCAGTTGCTGATTAATGGTGAGAAATCCTGAAGATCCATTGATGGGATTGTTCCTGTTTGCTACCCACACCATAGTTTGCAATGGTACTTTATGGAACCAAATTCCAAGGTATCTATAGCTAGAACTTCCCGGGCTAAAAAATCCTAAAGCAAAATTATTTCCTTCAGAGATTAGAAGGTCCCCATCTTTAAATATTTGGTTCATGGTTATAGTGTCATTGGATATAGAAAATGAGAATTGGAGACATAGAAGCAATGAAAATAGAATTATGGCTTCCATGATTAGTAGAAAATGCGAGTCCTGTTTGCATAAACATATATAACATATCTAACATAGTTGCAAATCCGTAATAGTCAAGAAAACAGGCTGCCATTTTCGTTGACTTCTTGTTCCTGCGTGCTCACAAGGTAAAGTGGAATATCTTATTTCCACTTGCCATAAGTTTTTCCCTGATTTTTAAAATTAAGCTAATAATGTTTGACAATCTTAAGTATACATCCCATGTGTTTAGATGCTTTTTATTGAATTAATTAAAATAGCTTTATCAATTCTTTCATTATTACTATTAATAAATTTGTTAGATCTAATCCTTGCATCGTATCTGTTATGATCAGAGAAATTGAGGAAAATATTATGTGAATTCCATTGAGTAAGTACAGGTATTTATACAGTCTAAGAATGCTAAACAAGGAAATTAATTAATTCCTAGACCCTATGATTAAGCCTATACAATATTTACAGCTATACAATAGCACTCCCCCTCAAGTTGGAGCATAGATATTTATCATGCCCAACTTGTTACAAATATATTTCACTCGAGCTCCATTTAGAGTTTTTGTGAAGATATCTCCCAGTTGTTCTTCTGTACAAATATGATTCATAGAGACCAAATTCTGTTGGAGCTTTTTTACGAACAAAGTAACAATCAATTTCAATATGCTTGGTTCGTTCATGAAATACAGGATTAGATGCAATATGAATTGCTGCCTGGTTGTCGCACCATAACTCAGCCGGAGTTGAAACTTTAAAACCAAGTTCAGATAAGAGATGCCGAATCTATATAACCTCACAAACAGATTGTGCCAGCTCTATATTCGGATTCAGCACTGGATCTAGACACAACATGTTGTTTCCTACTTTTCCATGAAACCAGATTTCCCCCATGAAAGACAATATCCGGTAGTGGATCTCCTATCAACCTTCGATCCTGCCCAATCTGCATCTGAGAAGCACTCAATCTTATTACGGCCATTATTCTTGTACACTATTCCTCGTCCCGGAGCTCCTTTTAGGTAGCATAAGATTTGTTCAAGTGCTGCCCAATGATGAATGATGGGTGATGACATAAACTGACTGACAATACTGACGGAATATGCCAGATCAGGCCGAGTAACAGTAAGATAGTTCAACTTACCAACTAGCCGTCTGTATTTCTTAGGGTCTTCAAATAATTCTCCATCTATTGTAAGTTGCAAATTAGGAGTCATTGGGGCACTACATGGTTTAGCTCCTACCTGTTTCTGATAATAAATCAAGCACATACTTTCTTTGGGATAGAAAAATACCTTTCTTGCTTCTTGTTACTTCAATTCCCAAGAAGTATTTCAGAGTACCCAAATCTTTTGTATGAAACTGACTATGAAGGAAGGATTCAGAGACAAGATTCCAGATGTATCATTGCCAGTAATGACAATATCATCTACATAAACTATAAGTAGTATAATGCCAGATGTGGAGTTCTTAAAGAAGACTGAATAGTCACATTTGCTTTTCATCATCCCAAACTTCTCAATGGCGTGACTGAATTTACCGAACCAAGCTCGAGGGCTCTGTTTCAGTCCATATAAGGATTTTCGAAGACGATAGACTTTCCCATTCTCCCTCTGAGCCACAAAGCCTAGTGGTTGCTTCATATAGACTTCTTCCACAAGATCCCCATGTAAGAATGCATTTTTAATGTCTAATTAGTGTAATGGCCAATTGTGGGTTGCAGCCATAGAAATGAATAGTCGAATGGAAGTCATCTTAGCCACTGGTGAGAAAGTGTCAAAATAATCTACACCATGAGTTTGGGTATACCCTTTGGCCACAAGGCGAGCTTTGAGACGAGCAATAGAGCCATCAGAGTTAACTTTAACAGTAAAGACCCATCGGCATCCAATAGACGTCTTTCCCACAGGCAAATTTACAAGTTCCCAAGTACCATTTGGATCCAAAGCATTCATCTCGTCCACCATTGCATTACACCAACCACTATGAGATAAGGCCTCCGAGACAGATTTAGGAGTAGATATGGAATCAAGTGATACAACAAAAGAAGAGGAAGATGGTGATAGATGATTATAAGAAACAAAAGATGAAATGGGATACGTGCAGGATCTTTTACCTTTGCGAATTGCAACATGTAGGTTGAGATCATTGGATGGCGGGTCTGATAACAAAGAAGGTATTGGTAAAGAGCTAGACTGAGGGGGATTCGTCCGCCTTGAATAAACATACTGAACAGGAAGTTTCGGAGGTGGTGGTGGAGTTTGTCGAGTTGGACTAGAAGGAGAAACCATTTGGCTATGAATCTCATACACTAACACTGTATCAGTAGACGGTTGTGGTGATGGAAGTGTAGGGAAAAATGGACTATGTTTAAGAAAAGTAACATCAGATGAGACAAGGTATTTGTGAAGAGATGGACAATAACAACGATACCCTTTTTGGAGATGAGAGTAACCTAAAAACACACATTTTACTGATTTTGGATCCAGTTTTGTTAAATAAGGACGAACATCATGAACAAAACAAGTACTTCCAAAAATTCGTGGTAAGATGGGAAACAATGCTTTATTAGGAAAAAGGACATTATAAGGAATGTCCCCATGAAGTACGGAAGAAGGCATTCGATTAATAAGAAAACATGCTGTGGAAACTGCATTCGCCCAAAATGGCTTAGGGACATGTGTTTGGAATAAAAGAGCTCGGGTTGTTTCAAGGAGATGTATATTTTTTCGTTCGGCTACACCTTTTTGAGATGGTGTGTCAACACATGATGTTTGGTGTAGAATGCCATTTTGAAGCATGGAAGTTTGAAATTGTGTAGAAAGATATTCTTTAGCATTGTCACTTCGAAGGGTGTGGATGGAAACATTAAATTGATTTTTAATTTCAGCACAAAATGAAGTAAAATGAGAGAACAATTCAGATCGATTTTTCATTAAATAAATTACTCGAGAGAAATCATCGACAAATGTGACAAAATATCGAAACCCAGTTTTAGATGTAACTGGACAAGGACCCCAAACATCAGAATGAACTAACTCAAAAGGAAAATAAGATCTTTTATTGACTCTAGGGATAGATGGCACACGATGGTGTTTAGTATACTGACACGACTCACAATCTAAAGTAGTTACAGAATGAAATCGAGGACACAATTTCTTCAACAGAGGAAGAGAAGGATGCCCTAACCTACAATGAGCTTCAAACGGACTTGAGACGCTTGAACAAGCAGTGGGACTAGTATCCAAAACGTAGAGTCCTCCAGATTCCTGTCCTTTACCAATAATCTTCTTCGTCACGAGATCCTGAAATAGACAATGATCAGGAAAGAATGAGACGGAGCAATTCAAGGATCAAGTGAGTTTGCTGACAGACATAAGATTAAAAGCAAAACCAAGAAGATTTAAGACAGAAGATAAGGATAATGATGGTGTAGGATTAATAGTGCCAAGACCAATAACGGTAGAGGAAGAGCCATCTGCTAGAGTAACATGGGTAGGAACTTTTTGTGATTTAAAAGTAGAGAAAAGACTCGAGTTACTTGTCATATGATCCGTGGCACCAGAGTCAATGACCCATTTGGAAGAGGAGGAAAGAAGACACTTATTAGTGGTACCTGATTCCGTAATAGCAGTGGTAGGATGAGATGAATGCTTTAGTGCTTTCTGATACTGAGTCAACATTGCAAACTCTTCTGCAAAAATAGTGTAAGTTGTAGGAGTGCAAGATGAGTCCGGAGTTTCATTGGTCGCAACATGAGCGGATCAAGACTGCTGATTTTTATTCTGCACTTTCTTACAAGTACGCTTAGTATGTCCTGGTTCATGACAATAGTAACAAACAACACCTTAAGTATTGGAGGGTTTATTGTCACGATTACCACCATGATTCTGACCCTTATATGATCTACTTGTATTACGACCAACCAGAGCATTAGAGGCTGGATCAAAAGACGTAGTAGAGTGATTGTTGGCACTATGAAGCAGGCGAGTGTAAATCGCATCAAGGCTGGAAATTTCAGTGCTAGAGAGGATTTGACATTTAGCTATCTCAAATTGAGGATCAAGCCCAACCATAAAGCTCATCACTGCAGTCTTCTCCCGTTAAGTTTGCTGCACTTTAACATCAGGACTAAAAAGCAAGACATTATTGAGTTCTGCATAGGTTCGCTTAAAACTCGTAAAATAAGCTTGAAGTGATTCTCCATTCTATTGAGGACGATGAAAGTCCTTACAGATATCATAAATACGAGAAATATTATCTTTTCCAGCAAACAAAAATTCCAAATAAGTCATCAGTTCTTTGACAAACTCACAGTGATTGGTAAGATTGATAATTGAATCATCAATAGAGTTGTGAATTTGGACGAAAATGCTGGCATCAGCTCTCAGCCATGCATTGTCACCATGAGGTGGCTCATTAGTTAAAATGATCATCAAGAGAAATAGAACGCAGATAGACTCTAATTGTTTTAGACCAATCCAAAAAATTAGGGCCGGTTAACTTTTGTTCCGTAATTTTAACAACTGTGGGAATAATCTCAGTCACCACAGTAGTGCTGTTTTCGTTGCCCATATCTTAGAAGCAGAAACAGTGCCGAACAAGAACAGAAAAGAATACCGGCGAGTAGAATAATAACCAGATCAGAGATGAGACTAGATGGGCTCGCTGGGGGTACAAAGGCGACGTCGGAGCAGAAAGGAGATCGCCGGAAAATGGGAGACAGGACAGAGATAGAGTGGCGCGTGTATCTCAGGCGCAGACAGGACAAAGATGGAGATACACGCGCAGTTGCGGCGGTGACCGGAGTTGCAGAGAACCGCCGATCGGCACACAAACCTTTTTCTAGAACTGGAGGTGAGGCAAAAAAACGAGGTCTGGAACCTTAACCCCAAATGTCTGTTCACTAGGATAGACGGGAAAAAAAAAAGGGTACAAGTCTGTTCACTGGGACAGATAAATTTCAACAAAAGAGAGACAAGAGAACTGCTCACAAAGGCTTCTCTGATACCATGTTATGATCAGAGAAATTAACGAAAATATTGTGTGAATTCCATTGAGTATGTACAGGTATTTATACAGTCTAAGAATGCTAAACAAGGAAATTAATTAATTCCTAATCCCTATGATTAAGCCTATACAATATTTACAGCTATACAATAACACTATCTTTCCAAATGAGTTTCTTTTAAAATCATTAAAAATCTCAACAAACCCGTCCAAGATAAAAATGTTGTAGTCAATGACAGCAATAACTTGCACAAATGTACATGAAATGTCACAAAACATGGAAAACCATAGAATAACAGATTTTGAAGGCCAAAGGAGCATAGAAAGAAAATGAAATGTTGAACACGAAAATTTTGTAAGATAGTTAGCGACCAAGGACAATGACATGGTGACTTTGACTAGTTGTACTTTTAAGACGTTTTCAAATTGAAAGCAAGTTGTTTAGGAGAAAGAAGAGCCAAAATAACCCGTAAAATGGTTGACCTGTCCATTCCATCTTCTTCTACCCATAACAGCCCGATCTGTATGAATCTCAGAGCTACATCAGAATTATAAGCTTATGTAAATGATGAATCAACTATCTCCACTACTCTGCCTTCACTCCATAACTCCCATACCTAAACTACTATTTCTTAGTATATAGTCTATTGACTAATGTAATCAGTAAAAATATGCAAGCATAGCAAGCATTATATCCCTTACTTGTCTGATCAAGCTAAAGGAAGGATCTCCTCGACAAAAGCCACTGGGGAAGGACATGTAAGAGTAATGAAATAGAAACAATATCAGCAATGATTAAATTATCAGTAGTTCGATTTCTTATTTTTGAGAGAGTCCCAAGTAAGAATCAAAGTACGTAATTCAATAGCATCAACAACATACAGACCAATGGGGAGAACTGAAGAGCTGTTGATGAATTGTTCCTGTTTGCTACCCACAACACAGTTTGCAGTGGTACTTTATGAAACCTCCGAGATATCTACAGCTAGAACTTCCTGGGCAAAAAATACTAAAGCGAAATTTCCTCAGAGGTTAGGATGTCGCCATCTTTAAAGATGTCACAAAAGAAAAGTAATTGGATCGAAGGGAACTCTTTACAAAAAGCTGAATGCCCAGAAAGCAACATGCAGAACCAGGAAAGCAAATATAAATGACAACTAAATGAAAAAGGTAAGCATAGTTCGCAAAAACTAGGGAAAAAACAAATGAAATTTAGCGTACAAATCTCATGATAACAAAAAGAATAGAAAGCTTCGCGTTTCAGCCTTGCACACTAAAATACAGGCAAACAGCCATACAAGAAAACTAGCTAACACTGAATGCTACATAGATACTCAATCCAATAACAGATAAACAATTCTACAATTTTGGCTTTGTTTTTCCCCTTGTTAATTTCCACTTTTGTTTATATAAAATTTATTCGTTGTTGTCACATTCTTGGGGATTCCAAAAAAAAAAAAAAAAAAGGAAAAAGAAAAAGAAAAAGAAAAAAAGATAGAAATCTGACCTTGACAGTGGCTGGCCAGAGAAGTCACGGATCTTCTGCTCGGAAATAGTGGCCAGCCTGGATATTTGAGGAACGAGTAGGAGGTGAAGCAGTGAAGTGGCCCAAATCTGAAAATGGCGTCGCGGCCGCTGCGCGGGTTTGAATTGAAAAATTGGAGGTTTATTTACTTATTCACTATTGTCCCATTTATGCTTTTATTATTATTATTATTATCCGTCCCCGCCGTGTTACGTGTGTAACGTACTAACGGCAGACTGCAGCATCAACAAAATGGAAGCTGAAGCTCTACGAAGGAGAAGCGAAGACGGAGTTTTGTAAATCATACCGTGAAAGCAGATCAAACACGTGAGCAGCATAACAAACGCATTGCCTCGAACAATCAGAGCTCAATATCGCAGTGCGATCGAGGAGGATCCAAACTTTCAAAGTAGCTGCTGGCTGCCAAGGCGGCTATTGTTGCAGCAGCTAATGCCGCAGCGGAACACAATCGCTTTTCGAGGTTAGTTGCACACTTATCTTTTAATTCATTCATCGAATCTTGTACAATTGTTTCTGTAACCACACTTATAGAAAGAACAAATTCTAGATTTTGGGGAAGAACTTGCATCTAGGGGATATGTTTAAAAGAAAACTGCAGTTTCTACACTTCTCAGCAACATATAAATTATCCATAGCAATAATTATCATGAATTTATCTGGAAATTTTCGCAAACATGTGCTGATCTTATGTATAAAGGAAAATCTGAAAATGATACGGCTGGAAGATAAAATGACAGTAGAAAGTAGAAACAAAGCAAATTTATTTTACATGATAATTCTGCAGCAAAATTAGCGAGTTAGGACAGCAGATACTGTGAGTTCATTTATGAAGTAGATTCCTTCTTCCTCTCCTGGTGATTTAGTATTGCCTGATGTTTTGACAATGAAAGCAGGTTGTTTACGAGTTGGTAGAGGCGTTTCGCTCTTTAACATTAGAATAACCTCCAACATTGTTGGTCTACCCATTGCATCTTCTTGCATGCATGACAGCCCGACCTGAATGCATCTCAAGGCTTTTTCGGAATTGCAAGTATCAATGAACGACAGATCCACTATCTCCAATGTTCTGCTTTCTTTCTACAATTCCCATACCTAAACAAATAGTTCTTAATATTGACTAACAAACCAGTAATTAGATTATCAACATAATGGATTGCAAGCATTAGGCCACTTACATGTCCAGCCAAGCTTAGGGAAGCATCTTCCTGATGAAATCCATTGCTCTTCTTACCACTTATAATTTCCAGTAATATGATCCCAAAACTAAACACATCGGATTTTACTGAAAATTTTCTGAACATTGCATACTCTGGCGGCATATACCCACTGCATAAGTAACCATTGATTAGATTGTATGTTGTGAGGATGAGTTTAGTATGTCAACTCTGCAATATAATTGTTCTTACTATGTTCGACGTCTGGACTTTTGTTTGATCACTCTGGAATATCCTAGCCATACCGAAATCTGATATTTTTGGATTCATCTTCTCATCCAATAGAACATTGCCGGTTTTCAAATCCCTGTGAATGATGGTTAATCTTCAGTCTTGATGAAGATACAAGATTCCATGGGCAATGCCAACATTGACGTCAAACCGTTTTCCCCAATCCAGGAAAGACCTTCTGCTCTCATCTTACGAAAAGAAATTAAAAAAAAAATGGAAATGATTTTCATTTTCTGAAATAAATAAGCCTGTAATGTTATCAACCTTATTACTAAAGAAATGTAAACAAGAGAAGACTAAACAAGAGAAGACTAACCAAAAAGAAATGAGTCGAGACTTTTGTTTGGCAAGTATTTATATATTAATATTTGCTCGTGTTTCTCAATCCAGCAGCCTAAAAGTTTTACAAAATTCTTGTGTTGAAGCTTTGCTATCGACATGACTTCGTTTTTGAATTCTTCGATTCCTTTCCTTAAGCTTTTGGACATTCTCTTTCCAGCTATTTCCTGTCCATTAGATAGCTGACCCTGAAATTATGTTGCAGGAGCAAACGTTACTCAAACAATCAATTTAATCCTCTTTTATTAAAACTTCACATGAAGCAGAGAAGCCATGCATTCAGTTCCAAAAATATTTGAAGACTATACCTTGTAAACAGTTCCAAAACCACCCTGTCCAATTCTGTTAGCTGATGAGAAATTGTCAGTGGCTGAAAGGATGGTGCTGAAATCGAAAAATAGCATATCGGGATAACTGCTACTTCCACCGAGCAGTATTTATTTGACAAAGTTGTTCAGGTAACTAATTTCTTCATATATTTTTCAAAGCTTAAGTAATTCTTGCCACTGATATGTTCTGTTCTCAATTTACATCTAGTTAGCTGGCATTAGTGAGGCTAGGATCATATGTTTTTCTTGTAAAAAGAAAATATTTGTTGGTGTTGCTGCTCTGCTATGTACAAAAAGAACTTTTTTTTTATAATAAGAGAGAAAAAAGAACTCTTCTGCAGAGTTTTGTTTTCTTTGTTGTCCTTGTCCAAATCCTATGATTATCGTATTTGCTCTCCATCTTGAGTATATGATACAATCCGTAGCTTGAAACCACAAAAAAAAAAAAAAAAAATTTTTTTTTGTCTGAAAATTCTGTAGGATAATTAGCGAGTTAGGACAGCCGACATTGTGACTTCATTTATCGAGCAAGTTGCTTCTTTTAATCCTGGTGGTTTAGTATTGGTTGAAGATGTTTTTAAAATGAAAGCAGGTTGTTTAGGAGAAGGAAGAGGTGTTTCACTCTTCAACATTAGAATAACATCTAACATAGTTGGTCTCTCCATAGCATCTTCCTGTACACATAACAGCCCAACCTGAATGCATCTCAGAGCTTCATCAGGATTGCAAGATTCGGTCAATGGTGGATCTAGTATCTCCAATGCTCTGCTTTCATTCCATAATTCCCATACCTAAACAAATAGTTGTTGGTATTGACTACAAAACAAGTAGTACATATATAAATTGGGTTTAATGCTTACATGTCCAATCAGGGTTAGGGAAGGATCGTCTTGACAAAAGCCAATGCTCTTCATGCCACTTATAACTTCTAGTAATATGACCCCAAAGCTAAACACATCAGATTTCACTGAAAATTTTCCAAACATTGCATACTCTGGCGACATATATCCGCTGTTTAAGAAAAGAATGATCATATTAAAAACTATTAAGAATGGCTAGATTGAGAGTGTGAGGTATGCATTAAAATTGTCTTACTATGTTCCAACCACCCTATTTGTAATGCCTTGAATTTGGTCACCAAGAAATATCTTAGCTGTACCAAAATCTGATATTTTTGGATTCATCTTTGCATCCAATAGTATATTACCGCACTTCAAATCCCTGTGGATGATTGTTAATCTTGAGTCTTGATGAAGATACAAGATCCCACGGGCAATGCCAACGATGATGTCAAACCGTTTTTCCCAATCCATCAATGCCCTTCCTTTCTCATCTTTATAAAAGAAAAAGAAAATGGAAATGATTTTCATTTTTATTTAAAACTCAATGATACCTTTGTGCACATATACAGTTATGTTGGGCTTGGGTTCCCTTCCTATGTGGAGGAGGCCCATTTGCTTAGCCCTTTTTTTTTTTTGGCCACAAGAGAGAGACAGCAGCCATAGTTTTTTTGAAAATAGAAATTCAGAGCAGAAAAAAGAGAGAGAGTGCAGAAAAGTTAGAGAGAAAGGTGTTCTCAAAACTTCCAGCTCCACCCTCATATCCTCCTTCATCTTCCAGCCACGATCTTTCACTCATCTGTAGTCCGATTGTCCTGTTTTTTGGTGAGGAGGTTAAGCTGTGTGTGTTCTTGATTCTGAACGGTCAAGATCGTGTTTGGAGGTTCAGAGGTTTGTGTTTTCTCCTCTTCTTTAACTGCTGTTTCTGGGCGTTGGTTTTCTGCCCAGTTTTATTGTTATTGCTGTAGATCGTTTTCTAGCCGTTGGATTTGGCCGAAATTTGTTCTGCAGCTGAATGACATATTGTTCTGTATTCTGAACGGTGGAGATCAGATTCTGAGTTGTGTAAAGTTCTATTTTCTGGTCGTGTATCTGCTGTCTGTAGTTTGCAGTTTCTGGGTTTTACAGCTTTGAGCTTCTTCATCTATTCAGTTTTTGGAGGGTTTGTTCTTTCCAGATTTGGCTGAATTTTGGTGAGATTGTTCCTGCCTTATTATTCTTCATTTTGTACGGTGGAGATTGGTTTTAGAAGTCTTGAACTAGTGCTTTGGCTGTGTTGTTGTGGCTGTAATTGTTGATGCAGTTTTGGAGCTGTGAATCTGTTTTCATTCACTTTGCTCGATTTGTATTCGCTGTAAAACACTTAAATTATAGTGGATATTTTTATTTGGGCCAGGAGAGGCCTCGTGGTTTTTATCCTTCTCATTGAAGGAGTTTTCCACGTTAAAATTCTCGGTGCTGTTTGTGTGATTGGTTTGTATACATTCTACTGTTTATGCTCCTCACAGATTTAATTAAGTAGGGGAAAGGTGATAACAGAGTATTTATTCCGCACGTTTATTACTCTGTTTATTTGGCTCATTGCTGTTTCGGTTCTCCCTTTCCATCAAGTTAGACAAGACTCCTTAATGTAATCTAGTAGAATATAGGATATAAGAGAAGACTTACCAAACAGAAATGAGTCAAGACTTTTGTTTGGCAAATATTCATATATTAATATTTGCTCTTTTCTCTCATTGCAGCATCCTAGGAGTTTTACAAGATTTTTGTGTTGAAGCCTCGAAATCAACATGACTTCATTTTTAAATTCTTCAATTCCCTGTCTTGAGCTTATGGACATTCTTTTGACAGCAATTTCCTGTCCATTAGATAGCTGACCCTGGAATTATGTTGCAATAGTAATGTTACTCATAAACTATCAATTTAGTAACCTCCATTGAAAGTTCAACCATGAATTCAGTTCTGAGATAATTCGAAGATTATACCTTATAAACAGATCCAAAACCACCCTGTCCGATTTTGTTAGCTGAAGAAAAATTGTCAGTGGCAGCAAGTATGGTGCTTAAATAAAAAAACACCACATCTGGATGACTGCTACTTCCCCCCTCGAACTCATTTGAGGCAGATAATATATCGTCTAAGTAATCCGAACCATTTCTTGGATCAAATATCCTTCTTTTCCTTTTGTTCTTCCGGGTCCTTAAACAAAACAGAGCAGAATTCTTTAAATATAAAAAAAGAGAAGTCTTTTTATCTAAGGCAAAAATTTATCATGATCATGGAAAAATACAATAAGTTGCACTCCTGCAGTAATAATTTATGAAACCTCTAGCAACAATCTTCTGAACCCGTTAAGGGTAAAATCCACATGAATGTTTTAAGCATCTGTCTTACCATTTCTTCTTTTTGTTGTTGAGCCAACAATAGATGACCATAATGATGCAATCCATGCTGATGCAACAGAAACTATCAGTAGTATTCGGTTCATTCTGTTTGATCTTCTCACATTCACGTCTATGGGGAAGAACATGTAGGAGCAATGAACAGAGACAATAAAACAATGATTATATTACTGGGTTGTTTGATTTCTCATTTTTAGCGAGTGCCAAGAATTAAGAGTACCTAATTCAATTGCATCCACTCGAACATATAGATCATAGCCGTTGTCAGCCCTAGTAGTTTTAGTGCCAACCAAGTCTCCATACCATGTTAAACAACTAGTTCTTCCATCAATGTCTATGCTTGAGTATGCAGAACAGGAGCAGTTTCTCATGCATTCAAGTTCGCAGTCCATTCGGCTCATGCTCATGTCTATCCAAACTGCTGCTGATGTATCAGGAAGCTTAACACTTTCCACTTTTAAAAATCCTTCTCCATTTCCACAAACCGAGGAAGAATCAAGTCTCTTCCTTACACAACCCCCTCTTTCATCCCTTAGGTGCCAGTCCCTGGGAAATTTCGGTTCATATCCGGGTAAACAAGTGCAGTCAAATCTATTGATATTGGTAGAATCACACTTGCCATATGTGCCACATCTTCCATGGAAATCACAACGATCAGTAGGAAATATCAAGTATTGCTTCCAATCACTATCACTTTCATGCCATATTAACCCTCTCATGTAGCCTGATTCGTCCAATTGTATCCTCGTTATGAAAGAAGGATGACTTACAGAATAGTTGTGGTATATTCTTTCTCCGTCGTTGATGAAGTCATAATAGTATATATCAGGAGACAATTTCTTTTTCCATGGCCATGGCTCGCTTCGCCAGTAGTGTTTTATGCCATTGTCGAGAAGAAATTGAGGTGAGCCGCTTGGGTTAAGCTTATATGAATAGTTTCCAGTTCCAGGGTCAATAGTTGATCTCCAGGACGACAAGTGCGAGTTCAGACCTTTTTTTTTGTCCAAACCTAGCTTCATTCCCGGTAACATGGTGTTCGTTGGATGTTCGAAGCTTTGCCATAGTATTCCATTTTTCTTACTAACCAAAACCAAATTCCCAGAGTCAAAAAGCTTAGCCTTCAATGTACCATTTGCCTCCATCGAAAGATTCGTCGACCAAACCGGATTGTTGTTGCTGTAAAGAACAAGATTTTCCTCCTGCTGATTAATGGAGAGAATTCCCGAATTTTCGATGATTGGATTGTTCCTGTTTGCTACCCAAACAACAGTTTGCAATGGTACTTTATGAAACCAAATACCAAGATATCTGTAGTTTGAACTTCCCGGGCTAAAAAATCCAAAAGCGAAATTCTTTCCTTCAGAAATTAGAGAGTCTCCATCTTTAAGTGTCTGGTTCATGGTTAAGATGTTCATAGAAAAAGAAGATGTGATTCGGAGAATTAGAAGCAATGAAAACAGAATTGTGGCTTTCATTATTGTTAAAAAAAAAGTGCAGTTGTTTGCATGAACTTAACCAAACCAAGTGCATTCTAGACGACAAAAACTAGCTTCGTTTTTGTGGAAGTTTGAAATTTGCACCCTCGTTCGTTGATTTGCATATTTGGCTGGCAATGAAGTCACAACTTATAGATGCTGTGACCGTGATTAGACCTTCCCAAAAAAAACAAGAATCAACGGATGTAGACTTAGAAAATAGAGTTTTTGGTTTTAATTGAAAGCTTGATTTTCCAAGTTTATGATAGCAATTGGAGAAGTCATTTTTCGTGTTGTCCATGTTTTTCCCTTAGCACGACATACGTAATGGCGTCAGACTCATCTGGTTTGGAATCTAAATAGAATTTTTGCTTCAACATAGTTGTGTTTTTACCTACATTACATCGAAATTTTTACTTTGCAATATTTTTTTAATTTCTACGTCACCGAAATTTTAGGTAATTTGTACAAAACATTTTGTGTTATATTTTTGAAAACACAGAAATTTAAAAATTCTTTTTTTCTTGAATTACATGTAATTTTTTTATTCTATATTTATATAAAATACGTTAATATAGTTTTAAAATTAATAGATATATAATTTTATATTGTTATTATTTAAACGTTTTGTCCATGTTTTTTCGTGTTATATATTTTTTATAAATATCATTTTTGGGTATCGGTCTCTTTTCTTTTTTTTTTTTTTCTTTTTTTTTTTTTTTTTTTTTTTCCAATTTATGTAATATAGATTGTTGCCTCATGAACCACAAGGGCATATTTTTTTTCCTTTTTCAAATGTCTCGTAGAAAATTCTTCGAGCCTAGTATGATGCTGTGGCTCTATATTCGTTTTGTTTTTTTATTTTTTTTTATTGCACTAACATTAAATAATTGGACCAATTATGTATTTTCAGTTGTTATATCAGTAAAATTTACTTATAAAATATTACATACAAAATTACATTTTTAGAGTCAGTTTGGAATTGCTGTTAGTGAAAGTGTTTTTTTTTTCACAGTTAGGTTTCATTGTTTTTTTAAAAAAAATAGTTTTAAGTGTTTTTCCAGTGTTTTTTTTGAATATAATCTCACTTTTACCAATTATGTATTTGAAACTGTTTTCTACATCCCTAAAAGCAGCTTTTAACCTGTAGCCCCAAACGCAGCTTTTATCAATTAGCAACCATCAATTTATATATATTTGTCTATATAATGTTGAAGACTTCGTATTTATGTTAATAATTTTGCTTTCTGTTGAATACATATAGTTGACTATATACATACGTATTGATATTTATGATTTGATTGACTTGCCTTATTTTCTTTTATATATTACATAGAAAATCAATTAGTGGTTAAGAAAATTTACGATTAAGTCAATTCAAATTTAAGGTATTATCGAACTAATTGATTCCTTATTACTTAATCAATATCTTTCAATCCTAAAAATAAACTAATTGATTCCTTAATGCTTAATCAATATCTTTCCAAATATATATATATATATATATCTTTCTGTTCTGTTTATGTAAATTGTTTTTTTAATATTTTTTAATTTTATAAAAATATATTAGTAATGTTGAGAATTATTGATGTCTATGTAGCATTGAGGTTGTGCAATTGGCCTTTAAGTCCTAATTTGATCCTATAGATAGATGTTAATTTTTCCCATGATTATTAAATCTGGACTGATCCAGTTAGTTCGACCGAACCAGAAAACCAAATCAATTCAATTATAATAAAATCAATGGGTCAATCAGGCCTGTTTGAAACGCATTGACCTAATCGAATGAATTAGTACCTGCTGACCCGATCGGATCAACTGGTGCCCATTGACATGAGCTCGAGTCGAAGTGGATCTAAGATACAACTTTTAAACCCAAAAAAAAAAAAAAAAAAAGAGTAACGAATAAAATAAAATCCTATCTCATCTATCTACGCATACACCTTTCAGCTCCTTCGCTTTTGTCTTTTCAATTTCTTCCTTTTTATTTTTATTTTTCTTGTTTTTAATTATTGTAATGACATTTTATTACATTGGAATTGATATTTTAGATACATTAGCAAATGTTATTAAATTTCAACAATAGTATTTTAGTGTTAATGTTATTATTGATTTATTATCTTAGAGGGTTAAAGGTCATAAAAATGTCTTTTCTTTTTTACATATTTTCCATGTAGATAACCGGTTCAAGTACTGTTCAACCTCGGTCGAATTTCTAACCCGTAACCCTCTTTCTTTTCTAGTTCATTGACTGATCCGGATCTAATAACAATGGTTTTTCTTATTCCATACAACTCAAAATCAGTAATAGAAAATATCTGTTTTTATATTTTTCTCTTTATTTCAGTTCTATTATTATTATTATTATTATCATTATTATAAGTTCTATTTATTGAAGTCATTTTATAACAATTAACTCGTTATATCTACTAATTTTCTTTTTACTAACCTTTTATCTTTTTGTTTGAAAATAATCCAGATTTTTTCTTTTACGGCTATTTACTAGTTGTACTCTTATTACTTATATCTCATATATAATTTCATTTTGTTAAGCAACTACTTTTTTGTTTTTACTTCTACAAAGTTGAATAACCACTTAACATACCTACAAATACATACCAATAGACTATTGTTAACAATACATTAATCACCCCAAATACACATGATTATTATCCTAATATATATGTGCACTATTAGAACAATTTAGGATACAAATTCTTCTCTTCAATATTTTAAGAAAAAAAAAATGATCCGTGGTTAATTAGTTAAATAACATAAATACTTTCATGAAATTGATGTATTAATTAATTGGAATAGACAACTAATTTATTATAAATATATCACTAATATGTTAACCAATAAACTTAAAAGTTATAAATATATACTACTAATATACTACAAATATATCACTAATATACAATGTATTTAAAATATATTAGATTTATTACATATGTATTGAATAAATATTCAAAATAAATTAATGTGTGTCGAAGAACGAGCAGCCCTAACTAAAATATGAGCTACTATAATTATTGACTTTTTTTTTTTGTTTTTTTGCGAAAAAAAATGCAGCCGTAGAACAAAATGCATTTTGATTCTCTTGATTAAGAATATCACAATGACTTCAACATCTCATTCCATGTCTATGGAAAATAATGTGAGATCTTTAACACTTATGTCTTTCTATAACTCATCACTTCAACACGAGTAAGATCGAGGCAACCCAGAGTAAAAGACAACAAGCAACAATGACAAAACCATTTGAGTCACGAAGTA